>CM060702.1:109829824-109839824 GCA_030686995.1 Artemisia argyi
CTACCCTTATTTCACGGATAAAGGTGAAGTTTTCCCTACACTTAGGATTAAGTGCGGGTGAAAGTAGCGATACACACCCTTATGGTGTAAATATGCCTCGTGAGAAAAGAGTGGTGGATGAATTGTATGCTCAAAGGTGTGGGATCCTATCATCATAGCCTTACCTAATTCAATTGGGTTAGTGGGTGAATTAAGATTTTCTCTTAGAAAGGGATCATCTTCTATCAATTTCGAGAGACTCCTAGTTGGTAATCCATCTTGACCTAATAAACCCGGTTTAAACCCATAATGTTTCTTGTGATCAATCATAAATGGGTGATGTAAGCATGTAAGGCCATTTTCCACTCCTATATTGGCTTCCTCTCTACAAGGCTTAGAGTCTACTACCTTCAACGTAAAACTACCCGGACTACATGGTTTGATGGGTGGATCGGGACCTATTTCAATTCCTAAATCTTCATCCAAGGATAGAAGATTAGGTAATGGTTTTGGTTGAGGCTCCGGTTCATCAAAACTAGGAACTTCCCTAGAACTAGGAGTAAGGTTATCACTACAAGTGTTCAAACCTATATCCTCTGGTGGTGCTTGGTCCAAGGGTTCTACCTCAATTGGGGTTCCTATAGTCTCTTCTACTTCTTCCGGGTAAGTCACGGGCGGTGTATGTGCCTCAAATGATGGTAGGACTTGTGGGGTACTTTGTGAGCTTGGATTATCCACCTCATCCTCCATTGTACCTAGATTACCTATATGTTTGTTTTGTACTATGATATTAGGTGCCATCCAACTAGGTATCTCAACATGAGTATATTCATCCCCAGACAAACTTCCTGTTTGCTCCATCAAAATTGTTTTTGATTGATTTGTGATGTTGTTTGTTGGGTTGTCTACTCTATAATAATATTGGGCACAATTTTCTATGGTATCCCACGCTTCTTCATCATTTAATTCCCTAGGGCCCCCATTGGCAAAATCATCGATGCGCATTTGGTCACATTGGCTGACACGATAGTAAAAGGTTTCGGTTAGGGATGATAAAGAGAAACTATGATGAGGGAATTTTCGAAGTAAAATTTTAAAACGAGTCCATGCATCATATATGGGTTCATCTCGATATTGTTTGAAATTCAAGATGTCAATAGGGTAGAATGGCCTTTGTGGTTGGTGGTATGGTGGATTCGCGTACTCCATAATGGTGAACGGAAGAGTCAATGGAAATTACGAACAAACACACAAAGAAAAAGATAGACTAAAGAAAACCTAAAAATAAAAAATAAAAATCTTACTAGAAAGGAATCTAGCAAGTAGACCTAATAAAAAGAAATCCTAACCTAGACAATAACTATTCCCCGGCAGCGGCGCCAAAAACTTGATGCGTGGGAATCGCACCTTGCTTTACCTCTCGAGGGATCTCGAGAAGCTTACAACCCCCACCAGGCAGTGTACCTGATCGTTGTAGTATAGTATAGTGACAAGTACCGGGGGATTGATCGTTCAGCTTAGGAATAGTGTCGCTAGGATTAGAAAACCTAATTAATAGTTCTAGAGATGAAAGATGATTATTTTTGTATTTTTATATTTTTATGAAAGCAAGTAAAATCCTGGGTTTTGGAAGAGTGGGCGGAATTAGTTGCTATTCAACTAACCCAAAACTAAGATGCAATCAAAATAAAATAGTGAAAATGAAAATAAACTAATTATACTAAGGTTGTGAGCAGTGGTTGGAGAAATTGTGTTTACTTAGACTTCATTACTCCCTAGATATCTTTTACATGTTAATTACTTGTTACACTTGTATGGATGACGGATTGTATTCCTTAATACCATTCGTGGGGTGGCATACATAACTCCCCAACTCTATGAGCTCTTATCTCCTCCTACACCATGACCCAGCACAACTATAGAGATTGTAAACAGTGGCTCATGCATTAAATACAACCAATAAAGACCTAGTACGCCTCGGTTCATGTTTCTTAAGACGTTCAAGCATGTTACCATTTGGAGATCTGCCAGCTTTCTTAAGCCTAACATATAATATCATTCATCCAAAACAAGAATAGACAAGTAATCAACACATAATCAATATCTAGGTTTCATTAGATCTAAGCAAACACAAAGGAGATCTAGCCTAGCATAGTAGAATTGAGACAAGAACAAGATATAAACAACCAACACATAGACATATTGATTGAATTGAAAGTACACTTATCTCAATTACAATGCAAGGTCTCAAGGGTTTGGAACCCTTGAAAAACCTGTAAAAGAGGCACCAAAATCGTCTTTAGGGTTTCACCAAAACTTCTCTTTTTTTAATGAAAAAACTAGAAAACTATATATAGGAAAAACAGTCTGACGGCGTCAAGAGTTACTTCTGACGCCGTCACCTCGCCGTCATATACTTCTTCGGACGGCCTTGATCCACTTATGACGGCCTATGTGACGCCGTCACCACCCACGGTATTTTATTCTTGCCACTTTGACGCCGTCATGAAGCCTTCTGACGCCGTCACCACCTACGGTGTTTAATTCCTCATGTCTGACGCCGTCAAGATGGTGGTCTTGACGCCGTCACCTTGTATCTTCAGCATGGAATTTTGGTACTTTGCCGTTTTCTTCACTTTTATGCTCCAAAAACGTCCAAAATGGCTTCTTTTCCAGAATTCACTCTCCAAACACCTAAAATCACAAAAGGAACGATTTAGGGCAATATTTGATCAAATAAAGTCGGATTCGGGCTTAAATGACCCCCTAAAAACGGATCATTTTTCGCCTCATCACCTATATATAGTTTTCTAATTTTCATACATTAAAAGAGGAAGTTTTGGAGAAACCCTAAGGCCGAACCATATACGATTTTTACAGGTTTTTCAAGGGTTTTCAGCCCTTGAACCCTTACATGTGTAATTGAGATAAGTGTTCTTTTAATTCAATCAATATGTCTATGTGTTGGTTGTCTATATCTTGTGCTTGTCTTAATTCCACCATGCTAGGCTAGATTTATCTTGTGTTTGCTTGGATCTAATGAAACCTAGATGTTAATTATGTGTTGATTACTTGTTTATGGTTGTATTGGATGAATGATTTCAATGTTAGGCTTAAGAAAACTGGCAGATCTCCAATTGGTAACATGCTTGAACGTCTTAGGAAACATGAACCGATGTGTACTAGGTTTTATTGGTTGTATTTAATGCATGAGTAAATTCTAATGATCCCATGTTAGGAGCTTCTTAGCCGGCTCGACATAGGAGTGAAGTAGGCACTCATAGGATTGGGGAGTTAAGTACGCCACCCCATGAATGGTATTAAGGAATACAATCCGTCATCCACGCAACTATAACAAGTAATTAACGTGTAAAAGATATCTAGGGAGTAGTGAAATCTAAGTAAACACAATTTCTCCACTTATTGCTCACAACCTTAGTTTAATTTAGTTTTAATTTTATTTCTAGTATTTTATTTTGATTGCATCTTAGTATTGGGTTAGTTGACTAGCAACTAATTCCGCCCAAATCCTTCAAACCCGAGATATTTACTTGCTTTCTAAAAAATATAAAAATACAAAAATAATCATCTCTCATCTCTAGAACTAGTAATTAGGTTTTCTAATCCTAGCGACACTATTCCTAGCTGAACGATCAATCCCCCGGTACTTGTCACTATACTATACTACAACGATCAGGTACACTGCCTGGTGGGGGTTGTAAGATTCTCGAGATCCCTCGAGAGGTAAAGCCTGGTGCGATCCCCACGCATCAGCCCTCACAGCCCAGGCACAATGACGCAATTATCAGGGGCGCGCTCTACCCACTGAGCTAATAGCCCGTCGTGCGGGCTGTAACACCCCCAATTCATGGATGCAGCGGAATTCGAACTGGGTGTTACTCAACGGCACAATAGTCACAATAATAGAAAACGAACTCCAATTGAGTCGTTTTAAAAGATTTATCATTCAAATTATATAAATATCAGAGGTTACAAAATGAGGTCCCAGATGGTTCCATGTTTACAAATTAAATGAGTTTTGAATGATAATAAAATTTATAGCCCTCTTGAGTATCCGTGTCCTTCCGTGCCATCCTTGATCGTCATGAACCTGAAATACATGCTTGAGAGGTCAACACAAAGGTTGAGTGGAATTCGTAGAGTTTAGTTAAATCGTTTGAACACAATAATCGTAGTGTGAGCTATAGACTCACACTCATAGTTAGAAAACAAAATCGTTATTTATTTCACTAAGCTCATGCAACCAAAACATTAACATCGAACCAACAAAATTGGCATTATAGAAGCCATATCAAGGTACTTTTGCCATTATACCGCTAAATCTCAAATATAGTGCATTTGTGTGAACTCATCGTTGCTCAACACAAATGGGATCCGTCAATCCCAATAGATCTATTCACAATATTCGCGCTCACTAAAGGTAGTGACTAATGGTTCATGATATAGGGACTTCGAACATGGCAATCGTTACTTAGTGATAATAAAACATCGTCGGGTAGCATACAGTAGAAAGCATCGTGTTCGAGTAGAAAAATAATAGCATGTATTCCCCCCATGGGTTTGTAAAATAGTTAAACAATAGAAAGTGGGGCTACGAACTCACCTTAAGTTATGTAGTGAGTAGTGAATGTGATGGTCGAATCGCGAAGGTTTCTACGAGCAACCTATAATAGAATGTTGCGACTTAGGATCGGAGTAGAGAATATGAAGTAGTGCCTATATATATATCTTGCATTAGTCCATGATGTGGTATGATGTATATTGTAAGTCTTTGAAAGAAAGATTCATGAAACATGTATGTTTTGGTATATCGTTCACTACCGTTCGGGCCGACATAATTCAGAAGTCATGTTAGTAAGCGTTCGAGGAGCCAGGACACTTTAACTCGTAAATCCACAACTCAACTCGACGGCTTACATAATGAACTCCTCACATGAGGCTCCCTACTATTGTAGTAGTTGATGAAATATATAGATATAAGTTTTGATCCGAAAAGTTACATGTCCGATATTTGAATAAACTTAGGAAAGTTTATTAGTACATGAAGATTGTTATTAGGGGTAGTTTCATAAGTCTTGAATGACCATTTTCTCTTGGTAAAATCTCATGGTTCCCTTTTAAGTGAAGTAGATCCAAATTGCTTGTTCAAGTTATCGCCTAATTCATTGTTTCATGTTTACGCCTATGTAAGTTGGTATGGTCATTTCGTCATGGCCTAGCCATGACCTTTGGTCCTTGTTCCAAGGTCATGAGACTCAACCTTGGCTCTAGCCATGGTTGTGGTCTTGATTCTAGGTCATAAGACCCCTTTGGTCTTCATAAACCATAACCTAGATGTAATGACTTTGCCTAAAAATGGCCTGTTTTGAATTTGAAGAAATTTATCACTCGGAAAGCATTTTTAGGTCTCGAGCTTCTTTGTTCCTGAACGAAAACGTCGTTTCGGACAACTTTCGTGTTTTAACTTTTTGATGAATCGGACCAGAAGTGGGACTTTCAAAACCCAAATTTGATCAGGAAGCTATTTGGCAGTTTTGCCGGAAATCTTTGGTAATTTCAAATCGCCATAACTTTTGACTCGTATACTCGTTTTGGGTGGTTCAAATTGCTATGGTTTCCTTGTTAAGTCCTCTACTGTAATTTTTAATGATCCAATATCATAATTTTACCATTTTGGTCGTGGTTTTCCAAGAAAGTCACTAGTTTACTTGTTTTAGTAACTTATCTTGTCAATCAATAACAATAACTTGTTTTGCTCACTTTTATACATCATGGACATAACTACAAGACATAATATAGCAAGAATAACATGTAAATAACATGAACATGATTATTTAACAAGAATCAAGTTAGGGTTTGGCTCACAACTTTTGGCTTTCAAACATGAAAGGAAGTTAACATGTAAGGATAGGACATTGATAGACTTGCTTCAACCCACTTCTTCATGCAATCTTTCTACTCTTGTAATCTTGAAAGATGGATGATGAAGGTTGAGGTGAATTGAGTGGATTTAAACTCAAGAGAAATCACCAAGTATATTAGGGATTGGAAGAGTTTTGGTGAATGATAACCTATCTAGGGTTTCTACCTCGAACTAGCACTTGAATCTTGCATGAAACTAGAAGGAAATAAGCAAAGGATGGAAAGGTTTTGGGGTTTGGGGATGCACGGCACAAGAAGGGGAGAGGAGGGAGTATTTATAGTCCAAAAATGAGGAGGTTAGGAAACTAGTAGGAAATTACCAAAACTTGGTGACCAAGTTGTAATTTAGAGATGATCTAGGGGTAATTTCATGAGATGAAGCCACATGGGATGACTCCCCCCCTCCTAGGTCGGTTTGTAAGCTTGGAGAGCAAGGGTGTGGACTTTTCTTGGTATTATCCAAGATACTTGGTTAGTTTTGACTCCGGGAAATGCCAATCGTAAATGATTAAGCCTCAAAACGTAAAACCGGGTGTCGTAAAATTATGGAATTTGAAAGTATGGTTAAACATGTCCATATAGTCCATAATAAAATATAAAATGAGTGGTAGGTTCTATCGGGTGCTAAAACCCTGCTAAAAACTGGAAACACGGGTCTAAAACGCGTAATTCGCGTAAAACGCTGAATATTGCGTAAATTTGAGAAAAGTAAAAGGTTACTTTTCTAATGTGATAAAAATGATTTAAAATGACTTATAATGTCTAGACTGGGCTCAGTCTAGTGTCGGTTGGTATTAAATGTCTTTTAGACATCAAACCGTAAGCCTAAAAATCAAGGAATGACTTATAACATCAAGGGATGATTTTTGGTCAATGGAGGAGGGAAAGAATATGTTGACTTTTTCTAATAAGTTGAAAACTCAAATCTTCTTAGAAACGCGTTTTGTGGTCTAACGGTTAATCGCCCAAACGGTTAAGCGTGCTCATGCGAGAGTAGTACAGGCTTGGGTGACCTGCCGGGAAGTCTTTGGTCATATTTTTCTCAGTCACGATTAATTCTCAAATAAATCATGAGCGTGTCAAACATTTTTCCGATGTGGGGTCACCTGACGGGATCGAATTTCGTTGTGCGTAGAATTTCTGAATGACGTTTTACCCTAAAACGTGTAATTCCGTGTAATTCCTTAATAACTTTCACGAAAATGATCTGACGGATGTCAAACATTTAATTTGCCATGGAAATGATTTATCATTCGAGAATATCAAATAAAAATCAACTTTCGGGAAAATTTCGGAAAGAAATGAATAGTAAAAGTGAATAGTGAAATTTTCCGGGAATAGTAATTATCCTGAAAAATGTGAATTGTTACAGTCTCTACCCCTTACGGGGAACTTCGTCGCGAAGTTCTGTGTGTGTCATATGTTGAAGTGGTGTCGATAAAGATGTGTAGTTACTTATGAGGACTATAGTCTGGGATTACCAGTGGTGTAGTTTGATTTGTCGTTTCAGTGTATGGTGTAGGACGAGGTTTACTTTTATGTAGGAAAGGTATGGTAATAGTCGAATATCAAAGGAAATTGATATAGCAGTCGAATATTAATAGGAATTGAGATCGTAGTTGCAATCATAGCCTAGTAGGTAATCAGTTATTGTACCTAGTGTTTATTGACTTCGTACTTATGTTATTTCGGATACAAATAAGCCCACTTGTTTATAATTCTTTATTTACATAGAGAGGTATCCCAAACAATGTAGATAAGGAAATATAAACTTATGGTTTAGTGATTTACAATGTCTTTATTTAAATGAAAAGGCATCCCAATCCATTCAAATAATTACAAATCATCCTACACAACATTCATACTTAGTCGGTGAGTTACAAGGTAGGGTTTTACGAGATGATACTGGTGTTCCAAGATGAATATTCAATCTTGTAAAGCTGGTAAGGGTGCTTGTGGTGTAGCTAAGGATGATTTGAGCATTAAAAATGCATCAACATCTGTTAATGAGCTTGTGGTTCCAACGATTGTAAAGATAATGATGTGATATGTTGACGAACAAAAGTGTGTAGTGTATGCTTAACATTAATACTCTTAGGTATAGATGTTGAGTTTGCTTTAAAAATCTTAAGAGATTTTTTTTTTTTTTTTTTTTTTTTTTTTTTTTTTTAAAGTTTATGATGGAATGGTATCCTTAGAACCTAAACAGGATAGTACTTCTACAGGATGAAGAGAAGAATTGATAACTATCCCAAGATAGTAGTTCGGATTATCTCATAAATGAAAACTTTCAAGAATGAAATTTGGTAGTACAAATAAGGTGTTAAGATTTCGCTGAGTGGTAAAACACTATCGTGTCTCTAGATCGTTTAATGAATTCTGGTGGTTTATCGAGTTCAAGTAGGAAATCAACCTAAACATAACCCTAGTACAACTACTCTCGGTATTTGAAAATTTTAAGTCGAATATAGTTAGTCAGACTATATTCCACTGTCCCTAGGTTAAATATAGGTGACTAGTCTATATTTAGCCAAGGTTCGATAAAATTTTCAAATACCTAAATTAGGTATACTTGTGATACGTCCGTTGCTTTCGGGAAACTGTCCACTAAACAAAGGCGATGTCAAACCATTCAGTTGCAAGTCCCGCCATAAGAGACTTGTAACATATGTTTTCACATTCCATTGCATAGAAGATAGTACGGGTAGATATGTGTGGAAAGGAAGTTGAAGTAATTTCTAAAATAGAACATACTTGGCCAGGATCACAAACTTTTAATAATGAAGGTTTTAGAAGAAAACTTTGATGAATGTAGAGCTGAACTTCAGCTTTTGTCGATGATGGATTAGTTTATCCTTTAGAAATCTCATATTTCTTGTTTGGAAATCGATAGATTGTGATGGGTTTTTGATATCATATGAAATGATATTGATGAGGTGGTGGAATAATTCGAGAGACCATTGCACAAATCACAATGTCGCGGAAGTAGATTAGACCATTGTGTCATACAATGTTCGGGAAATAGAAAAGACCATCGTAATTCGTTACAATATCTTGGATATAAAATGTTGGAGTAGGAACATGGTTGGGAGAATGTGGTTGTGTCGAAATGCCATAGAATAGGAATGTGTAGATATGTTTAGATAAAATGATTGAAAATAACTCGAATGTATATATAAATATACTTATATGTTTGTGTAGCATAACATGCTTACAAAGTCCATAATCGTCTGGAGGATGGAAGACACGGAGAGCGGAAGGCTATAAAATGGTTTTGCTTGTAGTTGTAGTTATAGTTTAGGTCTCAATTAGACCCGTTTCTCTATAACCATGGCTCTGGTACCAATCTGTAACACCCCCAATTCATGGATGCAGCGGAATTCGAACTGGGTGTTACTCGACGGCACAATAGTCACAATAATAGAAAACGAACTCCAATTGAGTCGTTTTAAAAGATTTATCATTCAAATTATATAAATATCAGAGGTTACAAAATGAGGTCCCAGATGGTTCCATGTTTACAAATTAAATGAGTTTTGAATGATAATAAAATTTATAGCCCTCTTGAGTATCCGTGTCCTTCCGTGCCATCCTTGATCGTCATGAACCTGAAATACATGCTTGAGAGGTCAACACAAAGGTTGAGTGGAATTCGTAGAGTTTAGTTAAATCGTTTGAACACAATAATCGTAGTGTGAGCTATAGACTCACACTCATAGTTAGAAAACAAAATCGTTATTTATTTCACTAAGCTCATGCAACCAAAACATTAACATCGAACCAACAAAATTGGCATTATAGAAGCCATATCAAGGTACTTTTGCCATTATACCGC
Source organism: Artemisia argyi (assembly GCA_030686995.1). Lineage (NCBI taxonomy): Eukaryota > Viridiplantae > Streptophyta > Magnoliopsida > Asterales > Asteraceae > Artemisia > Artemisia argyi. Next base: position 109,839,582 of record CM060702.1, read on the forward strand.
TAAATCTCAAATATAGTGCATTTGTGTGAACTCATCGTTGCTCAACACAAATGGGATCCGTCAATCCCAATAGATCTATTCACAATATTCGCGCTCACTAAAGGTAGTGACTAATGGTTCATGATATAGGGACTTCGAACATGGCAATCGTTACTTAGTGATAATAAAACATCGTCGGGTAGCATACAGTAGAAAGCATCGTGTTCGAGTAGAAAAATAATAGCATGTATTCCCCCCATGGGT